>JAYKTQ010000425.1:1841091-1866091 GCA_036010785.1 Ammospiza maritima maritima
GTCGGAAGGAAAGAAGGAAGGAAGTGTCGGAAGGAAGGACGAAAGGAAGTGTCGGAAGGGAGGAAGTGTCGGAAGGAAGTGTCGGAAGGAAGTGTCGGAAGGAAGTGTCGGAAGGAAGTGTCGGAAGGAAGTGGCGGAAGGAAGTGGCGGAAGGAAGGAAGAAGGAAGGAAGGAAGGAAGGAAGGAAGGAAGGAAGGAAGGAAGGAAGGAAGGAAGGAAGGAAGGAAGGAAGGAAGGAAGGAAGGAAGGAAGGAAGGAAGGAAGGAAGGAAGGAAGGAAGGAAGGAAGGAAATGGCGGAAGGAAGGAAGGAAGGAAGGAAGGAAGGAAGGAAGGAAGGAAGGAAGGAAGGAAGGAAGGAAGGAAGGAAGGAAGGAAGGAAGGAAGGAAGGAAGGAAGGAAGGAAGGAAGGAAGGAAGGAAGGAAGGAAGGAAGGAAGGAAGGAAGGAAGGAAATGGCGGAAGGAAGGAAGGAAGGAAGGAAGGAAGGAAGGAAGGAAGGAAGGAAGGAAGGAAGGAAGGAAGGAAGGAAGGAAGGAAGGAAGGAAGGAAGGAAGGAAGGAAGGAGGAAGGAAGGAAGGAAGGAAGGAAGGAAGGAAGGAAGGGAAGGAAGGAAGGAAGTGTCGGAAGGAAGGAAGGAAGTGTCGGAAGGAAGTGTCGGAAGGAAGTGTCGGAAGGAAGTGTCGGAAGGAAGTGTCGGAAGGAAGTGTCGGAAGGAAGTGTCGGAAGGAAGGAAGGAAGGAAGGAAGGAAGGAAGGAAGGAAGGAAGGAAGGAAGGAAGGAAGGAAGGAAGGAAGGAAGGAAGGAAGGAAGTGTCAGAAGGAAGGAAGGAAGGAAGGAAGGAAGGAAGGAAGGAAGGAAGGAAGGAAGGAAGGAAGGAAGGAAGGAAGGAAGGAAGGAAGGAAGGAAGGAAGGAAGGAAGGAAGGAAGGAAGGAAGGAAGGAAGGAAGGAAGGAAGTGTCGGAAGGAAGGACGGAAGGAAGTGTCGGAAGGAAGTGTCGGAAGGAAGTGTCGGAAGGAAGTGGCGGAAGGAAGTGGCGGAAGGAAGTGGCGGAAGGAAGGAAGGAAGGAAGGAAGGAAGGAAGGAAGGAAGGAAGGAAGGAAGGAAGGAAGGAAGGAAGGAAGGAAGGAAGGAAGGAAGTGTCGGAAGGAAGGAAGGAAGTGTCGGAAGGAAGTGTCGGTATGAAGGAAGGAAGGAAGGAAGTGTCGGAAGGAAGGAAGGAAGGAAGAGTCGGAAGGAAGGAAGTGTCGGAAGGAAGTGTCGGAAGGAAGTGTCGGAAGGAAGTGTCGGAAGGAAGTGTCGGAAGGAAGTGTCGGAAGGAAGTGTCGGAAGGAAGTGTCGGAAGGAAGGAAGGAAGGAAGGAAGGAAGGAAGGAAGGAAGGAAGGAAGGAAGGAAGGAAGGAAGGAAGGAAGGAAGGAAGGAAGGAAGTGTGGGAAGGAAGTGTCGGAAGGAAAGAAGGAAGGAAGTGTCGGAAGGAAGGACGGAAGGAAGTGTCGGAAGGGAGGAAGTGTCGGAAGGAAGTGTCGGAAGGAAGTGTCGGAAGGAAGTGTCGGAAGGAAGTGGCGGAAGGAAGGAAGAAGGAAGGAAGTGTCGGAAGGAAGGAAGGAAGGAAGGAAGGAAGAAGGAAGGAAGGAAGGAAGGAAGGAAGGAAGGAAGGAAGGAAGGAAGGAAGGAAGGAAGGAAGGAAGAAGGAAGGAAGGAAGGAAGGAAGGAAATGGCGGAAGGAAGGAAGGAAGGAAGGAAGGAAGGAAGGAAGGAAGGAAGGAAGGAAGGAAGGAAGGAAGGAAGGAAGGAAGGAAGGAAGGAAGGAAGGAAGGAAGGAAGGAAGGAAGGAAGGAAGTGTCGGAAGGAAGGAAGGAAGGAAGGAAGGAAGGAAGGAAGGAAGGAAGGAAGGAAGGAAGGAAGGAAGGAAGGAAGGAAATGGCGGAAGGAAGGAAGGAAGGAAGGAAGGAAGGAAGGAAGGAAGGAAGGAAGGAAGGAAGGAAGGAAGGAAGGAAGGAAGGAAGGAAGGAAGGAAGGAAGGAAGGAAGGAAGGAAGGAAGGAAGGAAGGAAGGAAGGAAGGAAATAAGGAAGGAAGGAAGGAAGGAAATTTCGGAAGGAAGGAAAAAAGTGTCGGAAGGAAGGAAGTGTCGGAAGGAAGTGTCGGAAGGAAGTGTCGGAAGGAAGTGTCGGAAGGAAGTGTCGGAAGGAAGTGGCGGAAGGAAGTGGCGGAAGGAAGTGGCGGAAGTGGCGGAAGTGGCGGAAGTGGCGGAAGGAAGGAAGGAAGGAAGGAAGGAAGGAAGGAAGGAAGGAAGGAAGTGTCGGAAGGAAGGAAGGAAGGAAGGAAGGAAGTGTCGGAAGGAAGTGTCGGAAGGAAGTGTCGGAAGGAAGTGTCGGAAGGAAATGTCGGAAGGAAGGAAGGAAGTGTTGGAAGGAAGGAAGTGTCGGAAGGAAGGAAGGAAGTGTCGGAAGGAAGTGTCGGAAGGAAGTGTCGGAAGGAAGTGTCGGAAGGAAGGAAGGAAGGAAGGAAGGAAGGAAGGAAGGAAGGAAGGAAGGAAGGAAGGAAGGAAGGAAGGAAGGAAGGAAGGAAGGAAGGAAGGAAGGAAGGAAGGAAGGAAGTGTTGGAAGCAAGTGTCGGAAGGTAGTGTCGGAAGGAAGTGTCGGAAGGAAGTGTCGGTATGAAGGAAGGAAGGAAGGAAGTGTCGGAAGGAAGGAAGGAAGGAAGAGTCGGAAGGAAGGAAGTGTCGGAAGGAAGTGTCGGAAGGAAGTGTCGGAAGGAAGTGTCGGAAGGAAGGAAGGAAGGAAGGAAGGAAGGAAGGAAGGAAGGAAGGAAGGAAGGAAGGAAGGAAGGAAGGAAGGAAGGAAGGAAGGAAGGAAGTGTCAGAAGGAAGTGTCAGAAGGAAGGAAGGAAGGAAGGAAGGAAGGAAGGAAGGAAGGAAGGAAGGAAGGAAGGAAGGAAGGAAGGAAGGAAGGAAGGAAGGAAGTGTCGGAAGCACGTGTCGGAAGGTAGTGTCGGAAGGAAGTGTCGGAAGGAAGTGTCGGTATGAAGGAAGGAAGGAAGGAAGTGTCGGAAGGAAGGAAGGAAGGAAGAGTCGGAAGGAAGGAAGTGTCGGAAGGAAGTGTCGGAAGGAAGTGTCGGAAGGAAGTGTCGGAAGGAAGTGTCGGAAGGAAGTGTCGGAAGGAAGTGTCGGAAGGAAGGAAGGAAGGAAGGAAGTGTCGGAAGGAAGGAAGGAAGGAAGGAAGGAAGGAAGGAAGGAAGGAAGGAAGGAAGGAAGGAAGGAAGGAAGGAAGGAAGGAAGGAAGGAAGTGTGGGAAGGAAGTGTCGGAAGGAAAGAAGGAAGGAAGTGTCGGAAGGAAGGACGAAAGGAAGTGTCGGAAGGGAGGAAGTGTCGGAAGAAGTGTCGGAAGGAAGTGTCGGAAGGGTAGGAAAAAGTGTCGGAAGGAAGTGTCGGAAGGAAGTGGCGGAAGGAAGTGGCGGAAGGAAGGAAGAAGGAAGGATGGAAGGAAGGAAGGAAGGAAGGAAGGAAGGAAGGAAGGAAGGAAGGAAGGAAGGAAGGAAGGAAGGAAGGAAGGAAGGAAGGAAGGAAGGAAGGAAGGAAGGAAGGAAGGAAGGAAGGAAGGAAGGAAGGAAGGAAATGGCGGAAGGAAGGAAGGAAGGAAGGAAGGAAGGAAGGAAGGAAGGAAGGAAGGAAGGAAGGAAGGAAGGAAGGAAGGAAGGAAGGAAGGAAGGAAGGAAGGAAGGAAGGAAGGAAGGAAGGAAGGAAGGAAGGAAGGAAGGAAGGAAGGAAGGAAGGAAGGAAGGAAGGAAATGGCGGAAGGAAGGAAGGAAGGAAGGAAGGAAGGAAGGAAGGAAGGAAGGAAGGAAGGAAGGAAGGAAGGAAGGAAGGAAGGAAGGAAGGAAGGAAGGAAGGAAGGAAGGAAGGAAGGAAGGAAGGAAGGAAGGAAGGAAGGAAGGAAGGAAGGAAGGAAGGAAGGAAGGAAGGGAAGGAAGGAAGGAAGGAAGTGTCGGAAGGAAGGAAGGAAGTGTCGGAAGGAAGTGTCGGAAGGAAGTGTCGGAAGGAAGTGTCGGAAGGAAGTGTCGGAAGGAAGTGTCGGAAGGAAGGAAGGAAGGAAGGAAGGAAGGAAGGAAGGAAGGAAGGAAGGAAGGAAGGAAGGAAGGAAGGAAGGAAGGAAGGAAGGAAGTGTCAGAAGGAAGGAAGGAAGGAAGGAAGGAAGGAAGGAAGGAAGGAAGGAAGGAAGGAAGGAAGGAAGGAAGGAAGGAAGGAAGGAAGGAAGGAAGGAAGTGTCGGAAGGAAGGACGGAAGGAAGTGTCGGAAGGGAGGAAGTGTCGGAAGGAAGTGTCGGAAGGAAGTGTCGGAAGGAAGTGTCGGAAGGAAGTGTCGGAAGGAAGTGTCGGAAGGAAGTGTCGGAAGGAAGTGTCGGAAGGAAGGAAGGAAGGAAGGAAGGAAGGAAGGAAGGAAGGAAGGAAGGAAGGAAGGAAGGAAGGAAGGAAGGAAGGAAGGAAGGAAGTGTGGGAAGGAAGTGTCGGAAGGAAAGAAGGAAGGAAGTGTCGGAAGGAAGGACGGAAGGAAGTGTCGGAAGGGAGGAAGTGTCGGAAGGAAGTGTCGGAAGGAAGTGTCGGAAGGAAGTGTCGGAAGGAAGTGGCGGAAGGAAGGAAGAAGGAAGGAAGTGTCGGAAGGAAGGAAGGAAGTGTCGGAAGGAAGGAAGGAAGGAAGGAAGGAAGGAAGGAAGGAAGGAAGGAAGGAAGGAAGGAAGGAAGGAAGGAAGGAAGGAAGGAAGGAAGGAAGGAAATGGCGGAAGGAAGGAAGGAAGGAAGGAAGGAAGGAAGGAAGGAAGGAAGGAAGGAAGGAAGGAAGGAAGGAAGGAAGGAAGGAAGGAAGGAAGGAAGGAAGGAAGGAAGGAAGGAAGGAAGTGTCGGAAGGAAGGAAGGAAGGAAGGAAGGAAGGAAGGAAGGAAGGAAGGAAGGAAGGAAGGAAGGAAGGAAATGGCGGAAGGAAGGAAGGAAGGAAGGAAGGAAGGAAGGAAGGAAGGAAGGAAGGAAGGAAGGAAGGAAGGAAGGAAGGAAGGAAGGAAGGAAGGAAGGAAGGAAGGAAGGAAGGAAGGAAGGAAAGAAGGAAGGAAGGAAGGAAGGAAATTTCGGAAGGAAGGAAAAAAGTGTCGGAAGGAAGGAAGTGTCGGAAGGAAGTGTCGGAAGGAAGTGTCGGAAGGAAGTGTCGGAAGGAAGTGTCGGAAGGAAGTGGCGGAAGGAAGTGGCGGAAGGAAGTGGCGGAAGTGGCGGAAGTGGCGGAAGTGGCGGAAGGAAGGAAGGAAGGAAGGAAGGAAGGAAGGAAGGAAGGAAGTGTCGGAAGGAAGGAAGGAAGGAAGGAAGGAAGTGTCGGAAGGAAGTGTCGGAAGGAAGTGTCGGAAGGAAGTGTCGGAAGGAAATGTCGGAAGGAAGGAAGGAAGTGTTGGAAGGAAGGAAGTGTCGGAAGGAAGGAAGGAAGTGTCGGAAGGAAGTGTCGGAAGGAAGTGTCGGAAGGAAGTGTCGGAAGGAAGTGTCGGAAGGAAGTGGCGGAAGGAAGTGGCGGAAGGAAGGAAGAAGGAAGGAAGGAAGGAAGGAAGGAAGGAAGGAAGGAAGGAAGGAAGGAAGGAAGGAAGGAAGGAAGGAAGGAAGGAAGGAAGGAAGGAAGGAAGGAAGGAAGGAAGGAAGGAAGGAAGGAAGGAAGGAAGGAAGGAAGGAAGGAAGGAAGGAAGGAAGGAAATGGCGGAAGGAAGGAAGGAAGGAAGGAAGGAAGGAAGGAAGGAAGGAAGGAAGGAAGGAAGGAAGGAAGGAAGGAAGGAAGGAAGGAAGGAAGGAAGGAAGGAAGGAAGGAAGGAAGGAAGGAAGGAAGGAAGGAAGGAAGGAAGGAAGGAAGGAAGGAAGGAAGGAAGGAAGGAAGGAAGGAAATGGCGGAAGGAAGGAAGGAAGGAAGGAAGGAAGGAAGGAAGGAAGGAAGGAAGGAAGGAAGGAAGGAAGGAAGGAAGGAAGGAAGGAAGGAAGGAAGGAAGGAAGGAAGGAAGGAAGGAAGGAAGGAAGGAAGGAAGGGAAGGAAGGAAGGAAGGAAGTGTCGGAAGGAAGGAAGGAAGTGTCGGAAGGAAGTGTCGGAAGGAAGTGTCGGAAGGAAGTGTCGGAAGGAAGGAAGGAAGGAAGGAAGGAAGGAAGGAAGGAAGGAAGGAAGGAAGGAAGGAAGGAAGGAAGGAAGGAAGGAAGGAAGGAAGGAAGTGTCAGAAGGAAGGAAGGAAGGAAGGAAGGAAGGAAGGAAGGAAGGAAGGAAGGAAGGAAGGAAGGAAGGAAGGAAGGAAGGAAGGAAGGAAGGAAGGAAGGAAGGAAGGAAGGAAGGAAGTGTCGGAAGGAAGGACGGAAGGAAGTGTCGGAAGGGAGGAAGTGTCGGAAGGAAGTGTCGGAAGGAAGTGTCGGAAGGAAGTGTCGGAAGGAAGTGTCGGAAGGAAGTGTCGGAAGGATCGGAAGGAAGTGTCGGAAGGAAGGAAGGAAGGAAGGAAGGAAGGAAGGAAGGAAGGAAGGAAGGAAGGAAGGAAGGAAGGAAGGAAGGAAGGAAGGAAGGAAGGAAGTGTGGGAAGGAAGTGTCGGAAGGAAAGAAGGAAGGAAGTGTCGGAAGGAAGGACGGAAGGAAGTGTCGGAAGGGAGGAAGTGTCGGAAGGAAGTGTCGGAAGGAAGTGTCGGAAGGAAGTGTCGGAAGGAAGTGGCGGAAGGAAGGAAGAAGGAAGGAAGTGTCGGAAGGAAGGAAGGAAGTGTCGGAAGGAAGGAAGGAAGGAAGGAAGGAAGGAAGGAAGGAAGGAAGGAAGGAAGGAAGGAAGGAAGGAAGGAAGGAAGGAAGGAAGGAAGGAAATGGCGGAAGGAAGGAAGGAAGGAAGGAAGGAAGGAAGGAAGGAAGGAAGGAAGGAAGGAAGGAAGGAAGGAAGGAAGGAAGGAAGGAAGGAAGGAAGGAAGGAAGGAAGGAAGGAAGGAAGGAAGGAAGGAAGGAAGGAAGGAAGGAAGTGTCGGAAGGAAGGAAGGAAGGAAGGAAGGAAGGAAGGAAGGAAGGAAGGAAGGAAGGAAGGAAGGAAGGAAGGAAGGAAATGGCGGAAGGAAGGAAGGAAGGAAGGAAGGAAGGAAGGAAGGAAGGAAGGAAGGAAGGAAGGAAGGAAGGAAGGAAGGAAGGAAGGAAGGAAGGAAGGAAGGAAGGAAGGAAGGAAGGAAAGAAGGAAGGAAGGAAGGAAGGAAATTTCGGAAGGAAGGAAAAAAGTGTCGGAAGGAAGGAAGTGTCGGAAGGAAGTGTCGGAAGGAAGTGTCGGAAGGAAGTGTCGGAAGGAAGTGTCGGAAGGAAGTGGCGGAAGGAAGTGGCGGAAGGAAGTGGCGGAAGTGGCGGAAGTGGCGGAAGTGGCGGAAGGAAGGAAGGAAGGAAGGAAGGAAGGAAGGAAGGAAGGAAGGAAGGAAGGAAGTGTCGGAAGGAAGGAAGGAAGGAAGGAAGGAAGTGTCGGAAGGAAGTGTCGGAAGGAAGTGTCGGAAGGAAGTGTCGGAAGGAAATGTCGGAAGGAAGGAAGGAAGTGTTGGAAGGAAGGAAGTGTCGGAAGGAAGGAAGGAAGTGTCGGAAGGAAGTGTCGGAAGGAAGTGTCGGAAGGAAGTGTCGGAAGGAAGTGTCGGAAGGAAGTGTCGGAAGGAAGGAAGGAAGGAAGGAAGGAAGGAAGGAAGGAAGGAAGGAAGGAAGGAAGGAAGGAAGGAAGGAAGGAAGGAAGGAAGGAAGGAAGGAAGGAAGGAAGGAAGTGTTGGAAGCAAGTGTCGGAAGGTAGTGTCGGAAGGAAGTGTCGGAAGGAAGTGTCGGTATGAAGGAAGGAAGGAAGGAAGTGTCGGAAGGAAGGAAGGAAGGAAGAGTCGGAAGGAAGGAAGTGTCGGAAGGAAGTGTCGGAAGGAAGTGTCGGAAGGAAGGAAGGAAGGAAGGAAGGAAGGAAGGAAGGAAGGAAGGAAGGAAGGAAGGAAGGAAGGAAGGAAGGAAGGAAGGAAGGAAGGAAGGAAGGAAGGAAGGAAGTGTCAGAAGGAAGTGTCAGAAGGAAGGAAGGAAGGAAGGAAGGAAGGAAGGAAGGAAGGAAGGAAGGAAGGAAGGAAGGAAGGAAGGAAGGAAGGAAGGAAGGAAGGAAGTGTCGGAAGCACGTGTCGGAAGGTAGTGTCGGAAGGAAGTGTCGGAAGGAAGTGTCGGTATGAAGGAAGGAAGGAAGGAAGTGTCGGAAGGAAGGAAGGAAGGAAGAGTCGGAAGGAAGGAAGTGTCGGAAGGAAGTGTCGGAAGGAAGTGTCGGAAGGAAGTGTCGGAAGGAAGTGTCGGAAGGAAGTGTCGGAAGGAAGTGTCGGAAGGAAGGAAGGAAGGAAGGAAGTGTCGGAAGGAAGGAAGGAAGGAAGGAAGGAAGTAAGGAAGGAAGGAAGGAAGGAAGGAAGGAAGGAAGTGTCAGAAGGAAGGAAGTGTCAGAAGGAAGGAAGGAAGGAAGGAAGGAAGGAAGGAAGGAAGGAAGGAAGGAAGGAAGGAAGGAAGGAAGGAAGGAAGGAAGGAAGGAAGGAAGGAAGGAAGGAAGGAAGGAAGGAAGTGTGGGAAGGAAGTGTCGGAAGGAAAGAAGGAAGGAAGTGTCGGAAGGAAGGACGAAAGGAAGTGTCGGAAGGGAGGAAGTGTCGGAAGGAAGTGTCGGAAGGAAGTGTCGGAAGGAAGTGTCGGAAGGAAGTGTCGGAAGGAAGTGGCGGAAGGAAGTGGCGGAAGGAAGGAAGAAGGAAGGAAGGAAGGAAGGAAGGAATAAGGAAGGAAGGAAGGAAGGAAGGAAGGAAGGAAGGAAGGAAGGAAGGAAGGAAGGAAGGAAGGAAGGAAGGAAGGAAGGAAGGAAGGAAGGAAGGAAGGAAGGAAGGAAGGAAGGAAGGAAGGAAGGAAGGAAGGAAGGAAGGAAGGAAGGAAGGAAGGAAGGAAGGAAATGGCGGAAGGAAGGAAGGAAGGAAGGAAGGAAGGAAGGAAGGAAGGAAGGAAGGAAGGAAGGAAGGAAGGAAGGAAGGAAGGAAGGAAGGAAGGAAGGAAGGAAGGAAGGAAGGAAGGAAGGAAGGAAGGAAGGAAGGAAGGAAGGAAGGAAGGAAGGAAGGAAATGGCGGAAGGAAGGAAGGAAGGAAGGAAGGAAGGAAGGAAGGAAGGAAGGAAGGAAGGAAGGAAGGAAGGAAGGAAGGAAGGAAGGAAGGAAGGAAGGAAGGAAGGAAGGAAGGAAGGAAGGAAGGAAGGAAGGAAGGGAAGGAAGGAAGGAAGTGTCGGAAGGAAGGAAGGAAGTGTCGGAAGGAAGTGTCGGAAGGAAGTGTCGGAAGGAAGTGTCGGAAGGAAGTGTCGGAAGGAAGTGTCGGAAGGAAGGAAGGAAGGAAGGAAGGAAGGAAGGAAGGAAGGAAGGAAGGAAGGAAGGAAGGAAGGAAGGAAGGAAGGAAGGAAGGAAGGAAGGAAGGAAGTGTCAGAAGGAAGGAAGGAAGGAAGGAAGGAAGGAAGGAAGGAAGGAAGGAAGGAAGGAAGGAAGGAAGGAAGGAAGGAAGGAAGAAGGAAGGAAGGAAGGAAGGAAGTGTCGGAAGGAAGGACGGAAGGAAGTGTCGGAAGGGAGGAAGTGTCGGAAGGAAGTGTCGGAAGGAAGTGTCGGAAGGAAGTGTCGGAAGGAAGTGTCGGAAGGAAGTGTCGAAGGAAGTGTCGGAAGGAAGTGTCGGAAGGAAGGTCGGAAGGAAGGAAGGAAGGAAGGAAGGAAGGAAGGAAGGAAGGAGAAGGAAGGAAGGAAGGAAGGAAGGAAGGAAGGAAGGAAGGAAGGAAGGAAGGAAATGGCGGAAGGAAGGAAGGAAGGAAGGAAGGAAGGAAGGAAGGAAGGAAGGAAGGAAGGAAGGAAGGAAGGAAGGAAGGAAGGAAGGAAGGAAGGAAGGAAGGAAGGAAGGAAGGAAGGAAGGAAGGAAGGAAGGAAGGAAGGAAGGAAGGAAGGAAGGAAGGAAGGAAGGAAGGAAGGAAGGAAGGAAGGAAGGAAGGAAATGGCGGAAGGAAGGAAGGAAGGAAGGAAGGAAGGAAGGAAGGAAGGAAGGAAGGAAGGAAGGAAGGAAGGAAGGAAGGAAGGAAGGAAGGAAGGAAGGAAGGAAGGAAGGAAGGAAGGAAGGAAGGAAGGAAGGAAGGAAGGAAGGAAGTGTCGGAAGGAAGGAAGTGTCGGAAGGAAGGAAGTGTCGGAAGAAGGAAGTGTCGGAAGGAAGGAAGGAAGGAAGGAAGGAAGGAAGGAAGGAAGGAAGGAAGGAAGGAAGGAAGGAAGGAAGAAGGAAGGAAGGAAGGAAGAAGGAAGGAAGGAAGGAAATGTCGGAAGGAAGGAAAAAAGTGTCGGAAGGAAGGAAGTGTCGGAAGGAAGTGTCGGAAGGAAGTGTCGGAAGGAAGTGTCGGAAGGAAGTGTCGGAAGGAAGTGGCGGAAGGAAGTGGAGGAAGGAAGTGGCGGAAGGAAGTGGCGGAAGGAAGGAAGGAAGGAAGGAAGGAAGGAAGGAAGGAAGGAAGGAAGGAAGGAAGGAAGGAAGGAAGGAAGGAAGGAAGGAAGGAAGGAAGGAAGGAAGGAAGGAAGGAAGGAAGGAAGTGTCGGAAGCAAGTGTCGGAAGGAAGTGTCGGAAGGAAGGAAGTGTCGGAAGGAAGTGTCGGTATGAAGGAAGGAAGGAAGGAAGTGTCGGAAGGAAGGAAGGAAGGAAGAGTCGGAAGGAAGGAAGTGTCGGAAGGAAGTGTCGGAAGGAAGTGTCGGAAGGAAGTGTCGGAAGGAAGTGTCGGAAGGAAGGAAGGAAGGAAGGAAGGAAGGAAGGAAGGAAGGAAGGAAGGAAGGAAGGAAGGAAGGAAGGAAGGAAGGAAGGAAGGAAGGAAGGAAGGAAGGAAGGAAGGAAGTGTCAGAAGGAAGGAAGGAAGGAAGGAAGGAAGGAAGGAAGGAAGGAAGGAAGGAAGGAAGGAAGGAAGGAAGGAAGGAAGGAAGGAAGGAAGGAAGGAAGGAAGGAAGGAAGGAAGGAAGGAAGGAAGGAAGGAAGGAAGTGTGGGAAGGAAGTGTCGGAAGGAAAGAAGGAAGGAAGTGTCGGAAGGAAGGACGGAAGGAAGTGTCGGAAGGGAGGAAGTGTCGGAAGGAAGTGTCGGAAGGAAGTGTCGGAAGGAAGTGTCGGAAGGAAGTGGCGGAAGGAAGGAAGAAGGAAGGAAGTGTCGGAAGGAAGTGTCGGAAGGAAGTGTCGGAAGGAAGTGTTGGAAGGAAGTGTCGGAAGGAAGTGTCGAAGGAAGTGTCGGAAGGAAGGAAGGAAGGAAGGAAGGAAGGAAGGAAGGAAGGAAGGAAGGAAGGAAGGAAGGAAGGAAGGAAGGAAGGAAGGAAGGAAGGAAGGAAGGAAATGGCGGAAGGAAGGAAGGAAGGAAGGAAGGAAGGAAGGAAGGAAGGAAGGAAGGAAGGAAGGAGGAAGGAAGGAAGGAAGGAAGGAAGGAAGGAAGGAAGGAAGGAAGGAAGGAAGGAAGGAAGGAAGGAAGGAAGGAAGGAAGGAAGGAAAGAAGGAAGGAAGGAAGGAAGGAAATTTCGGAAGGAAGGAAAAAAGTGTCGGAAGGAAGGAAGTGTCGGAAGGAAGTAATCTGAAGGAAGTGTCGGAAGGAAGTGTCGGAAGGAAGTGTCGGAAGGAAGTGGCGGAAGGAAGTGGCGGAAGGAAGTGGCGGAAGTGGCGGAAGTGGCGGAAGTGGCGGAAGTGGCGGAAGGAAGGAAGGAAGGAAGGAAGGAAGGAAGGAAGGAAGGAAGTGTCGGAAGGAAGGAAGGAAGGAAGTGTCGGAAGGAAGGAAGTGTCGGAAGGAAGTGTCGGAAGGAAGGAAGGAAGTGTCGGAAGGAAGTGTCGGAAGGAAGTGTCGGAAGGAAGTGTCGGAAGGAAATGTCGGAAGGAAGGAAGGAAGTGTTGGAAGGAAGGAAGTGTCGGAAGGAAGGAAGGAAATGTCGGAAGGAAGTGTCGGAAGGAAGTGTCGGAAGGAAGTGTCGGAAGGAAGGAAGGAAGGAAGGAAGGAAGGAAGGAAGGAAGGAAGGAAGGAAGGAAGGAAGGAAGGAAGGAAGGAAGGAAGGAAGTGTTGGAAGCAAGTGTCGGAAGGTAGTGTCGGAAGGAAGTGTCGGAAGGAAGTGTCGGTATAAAGGAAGGAAGGAAGGAAGTGTCGGAAGGAAGGAAGGAAGGAAGAGTCGGAAGGAAGGAAGTGTCGGAAGGAAGTGTCGGAAGGAAGTGTCGGAAGGAAGTGTCGGAAGGAAGTGTCGGAAGGAAGTGTCGGAAGGAAGGAAGGAAGTGTCGGAAGGAAGGAAGGAAGGAAGGAAGGAAGGAAGGAAGGAAGGAAGGAAGGAAGGAAGGAAGGAAGTGTCAGAAGGAAGTGTCAGAAGGAAGGAAGGAAGGAAGGAAGGAAGGAAGGAAGGAAGGAAGGAAGGAAGGAAGGAAGGAAGGAAGGAAGGAAGGAAGGAAGGAAGGAAGTGTCGGAAGCACGTGTCGGAAGGTAGTGTCGGAAGGGAAGTGTCGGAAGGAAGTGTCGGTATGAAGGAAGGAAGGAAGGAAGTGTCGGAAGGAAGGAAGAAGGAAGAGTCGGAAGGAAGGAAGTGTCGGAAGGAAGTGTCGGAAGGAAGTGTCGGAAGGAAGTGTCGGAAGGAAGTGTCGGAAGGAAGTGTCGGAAGGAAGTGTCGGAAGGAAGGAAGGAAGGAAGGAAGGAAGGAAGGAAGGAAGGAAGGAAGGAAGGAAGGAAGGAAGGAAGGAAGGAAGGAAGTGTCAGAAGGAAGGAAGTGTCAGAAGGAAGGAAGGAAGGAAGGAAGGAAGGAAGGAAGGAAGGAAGGAAGGAAGGAAGGAAGGACGAAAGGAAGTGTCGGAAGGGAGGAAGTGTCGGAAGGAAGTGTCGGAAGGAAGTGTCGGAAGGAAGTGTCGGAAGGAAGTGTCGGAAGGAAGTGGCGGAAGGAAGTGGCGGAAGGAAGGAGAAGGAAGGAAGGAAGGAAGGAAGGAAGGAAGGAAGGAAGGAAGGAAGGAAGGAAGGAAGGAAGGAAGGAAGGAAGGAAGGAAGGAAGGAAGGAAGGAAATGGCGGAAGGAGGAAGGAAGGAAGGAAGGAAGGAAGGAAGGAAGGAAGGAAGGAAGGAAGGAAGGAAGGAAGGAAGGAAGGAAGGAAGGAAGGAAGGAAGGAAGGAAGGAAGGAAGAAGGAAGGAAGGAAGGAAGGAAATGGCGGAAGGAAGGAAGGAAGGAAGGAAGGAAGGAAGGAAGGAAGGAAGGAAGGAAGGAAGGAAGGAAGGAAGGAAGGAAGGAAGGAAGGAAGGGAAGGAAGGAAGGAAGTGTCGGAAGGAAGGAAGGAAGTGTCGGAAGGAAGTGTCGGAAGGAAGTGTCGGAAGGAAGTGTCGGAAGGAAGTGTCGGAAGGAAGTGTCGGAAGGAAGTGTCGGAAGGAAGGAAGGAAGGAAGGAAGGAAGGAAGGAAGGAAGGAAGGAAGGAAGGAAGGAAGGAAGGAAGGAAGGAAGGAAGGAAGGAAGGAAGGAAGGAAGGAAGGAAGGAAGGAAGTGTCAGAAGGAAGGAAGGAAGGAAGGAAGGAAGGAAGAAGGAAGGAAGGAAGGAAGGAAGTGTCAGAAGGAAGGAAGGAAGGAAGGAAGGAAGGAAGGAAGGAAGGAAGGAAGGAAGGAAGGAAGGAAGGAAGGAAGGAAGGAAATGGCGGAAGGAAGGAAGGAAGGAAGGAAGGAAGGAAGGAAGGAAGGAAGGAAGGAAGGAAGGAAGGAAGGAAGGAAGGAAGGAAGGAAGGAAGGAAGGAAGGAAGGAAGGAAGGAAGGAAGGAAGTGTCGGAAGGAAGGAAGTGTCGGAAGGAAGGAATGTGTCGGAAGGAAGGAAGGAAGGAAGGAAGGAAGGAAGGAAGGAAGGAAGGAAGGAAGGAAGGAAGGAAGGAAGGAAGGAAGGAAGGAAGGAAGGAAGGAAGGAAGGAAGGAAGGAAGGAAGGAAAGAAGGAAGGAAGGAAGGAAATGTCGGAAGGAAGGAAAAAAGTGTCGGAAGGAAGGAAGTGTCGGAAGGAAGTGTCGGAAGGAAGTGTCGGAAGGAAATGTCGGAAGGAAGTGTCGGAAGGAAGTGTCGGAAGGAAGTGTCGGAAGGAAGGAAGGAAGGAAGGAAGGAAGGAAGGAAGGAAGGAAGGAAGGAAGGAAGGAAGGAAGGAAGGAAGGAAGGAAGGAAGGAAGGAAGTGTCGGAAGGAAGGAAGGAAGGAAGGAAGTGTCGGAAGGAAGGAAGTGTCGGAAGGAAGTGTCGGAAGGAAGGAAGGAAGTGTCGGAAGGAAGTGTCGGAAGGAAGTGTCGGAAGGAAGTGTCGGAAGGAAGTGTCGGAAGGAAGTGTCGGAAGGAAATGTCGGAAGGAAGGAAGGAAGTGTTGGAAGGAAGGAAGTGTCGGAAGGAAGGAAGGAAGTGTCGGAAGGAAGTGTCGGAAGGAAGTGTCGGAAGGAAGTGTCGGAAGGAAGTGTCGGAAGGAAGTGTCGGAAGGAAGGAAGGAAGGAAGGAAGGAAGGAAGGAAGGAAGGAAGGAAGGAAGGAAGGAAGGAAGGAAGGAAGTGTCGGAAGGTAGTGTCGGAAGGAAGTGTCGGAAGGAAGTGTCGGTATGAAGGAAGGAATGAAGGAAGTGTCGGAAGGAAGGAAGGAAGGAAGAGTCGGAAGGAAGGAAGTGTCGGAAGGAAGTGTCGGAAGGAAGTGTCGGAAGGAAGTGTCGGAAGGAAGTGTCGGAAGGAAGGAAGGAAGGAAGGAAGGAAGGAAGGAAGGAAGGAAGGAAGGAAGGAAGGAAGGAAGGAAGGAAGTGTCAGAAGGAAGGAAGGAAGGAAGTGTCAGAAGGAAGGAAGTGTCGGAAGGAAGGAAGTGTCGGAAGGAAGTGTCGGAAGGAAGGAAGGAAGTGTCGAAGGAAGTGTCGGAAGGAAGTGTCGGAAGGAAGGTCGAAAGGAAGTGTCGGAAGGAAGTGTCGGAAGGAAATGTCGGAAGGAAGGAAGGAAGTGTTGGAAGGAAGGAAGTGTCGGAAGGAAGGAAGGAAGTGTCGGAAGGAAGTGTCGGAAGGAAGTGTCGGAAGGAAGTGTCGGAAGGAAGTGTCGGAAGGAAGTGTCGGAAGGAAGTGTCGGAAGGAAGGAAGGAAGGAAGGAAGGAAGGAAGGAAGGAAGGAAGGAAGGAAGGAAGGAAGGAAGGAAGTGTCGGAAGGTAGTGTCGGAAGGAAGTGTCGGAAGGAAGTGTCGGTATGAAGGAAGGAATGAAGGAAGTGTCGGAAGGAAGGAAGGAAGGAAGAGTCGGAAGGAAGGAAGTGTCGGAAGGAAGTGTCGGAAGGAAGTGTCGGAAGGAAGTGTCGGAAGGAAGTGTCGGAAGGAAGTGTCGGAAGGAAGGAAGGAAGGAAGGAAGGAAGGAAGGAAGGAAGGAAGGAAGGAAGGAAGGAAGGAAGGAAGGAAGGAAGGAAGGAAGGAAGGAAGGAAGGAAGGAAGGAAGTGTCAGAAGGAAGGAAGGAAGGAAGTGTCAGAAGGAAGGAAGTGTCAGAAGGAAGGAAGGAAGGAAGGAAGGAAGGAAGGAAGGAAGGAAGGAAGGAAGGAAGGAAGGAAGAAGGAAGGAAGGAAGGAAGGAAGGAAGGAAGGAAGGAAGGAAGGAAGGGAAGGAAGGAAGGAAGTGTCGGAAGGAAGGAAGGAAGTGTCGGAAGGAAGTGTCGGAAGGAAGTGTCGGAAGGAAGTGTCGGAAGGAAGTGTCGGAAGGAAGGAAGGAAGGAAGGAAGGAAGGAAGGAAGGAAGGAAGGAAGTGTCGAAGGAAGGAAGGAAGTGTCGAAGGAAGGAAGGAAGGAAGGAAGGAAGGAAGGAAGGAAGGAAGGAAGGAAGGAAGGAAGTGTCGGAAGGAAGTGTCGGAAGGAAGTGTCGGAGGTAGTGTCGGAAGGAAGTGTCGGAATGAAGGAAGGAAGGAAGGAAGGAAGGAAGGAAGGAAGGAAGGAAGGAAGGAAGGAAGGAAGGAAGGAAGGAAGGAAGGAAGGAAGGAAGGAAGGAAGGAAGGAAGGAAGTGTCAGAAGGAAGGAAGGAAGGAAGGAAGGTAGGAAGGAAGGAAAGAAGGAAGGAAGTGTCGGAAGGAAGGACGGAAGGAAGTGTCGGAAGGGAGGAAGTGTCGGAAGGAAGTGTCGGAAGGAAGTGTCGGAAGGAAGTGGCGGAAGGAAGTGGCGGAAGGAAGGAAGAAGGAAGGAAGGAAGGAAGGAAGGAAGGAAGGAAGGAAGGAAGGAAGGAAGGAAGGAAGGAAGGAAGGAAGGAAGGAAGGAAGGGAGGAAGGAAGGAAGGAAGGAAGGAAGGAAGGAAGTGTCGGAAGGAAGGAAGTGTCGGAAGGAAGGAAGTGTCGGAAGGAAGGAAGGAAGGAAGGAAGGAAGGAAGGAAGGAAGGAAGGAAGGAAGGAAGGAAGGAAGGAAGGAAGGAAGGAAGGAAGGAAGGAAGGAAAGAAGGAAGGAAGGAAGGAAGGAAATGTCGGAAGGAAGGAAAAAAAGTGTCGGAAGGAAGGAAGTGTCGGAAGGAAGTGTCGGAAGGAAGTGTCGGAAGGAAGTGTCGAAGGAAGTGTCGGAAGGAAGAAGGAAGGAAGGAAGGAAGGAAGGAAGGAAGGAAGGAAGGAAGGAAGGAAGGAAGGAAGGAAGGAAGGAAGGAAGGAAGGAAGTGTCGGAAGGAAGGAAGGAAGGAAGTGTCGGAAGGAAGGAAGTGTCGGAAGGAAGTGTCGGAAGGAAGGAAGGAAGTGTCGGAAGGAAGTGTCGGAAGGAAGTGTCGGAAGGAAGTGTCGGAAGGAAGTGTCGGAAGGAAGGAAGTGTCGGAAGGAAATGTCGGAAGGAAGGAAGGAAGTGTTGGAAGGAAGGAAGTGTCGGAAGGAAGGAAGGAAGTGTCGGAAGGAAGTGTCGGAAGGAAGTGTCGGAAGGAAGTGTCGGAAGGAAGTGTCGGAAGGAAGGAAGGAAGGAAGGAAGGAAGGAAGGAAGGAAGGAAGGAAGGAAGTGTCGGAAGCAAGTGTCGGAAGGTAGTGTCGGAAGGAAGTGTCGGAAGGAAGTGTCGGAAGGAAATGTCGGAAGGAAGTGTCGAAGGAAGTGTCGGAAGGAAGTGTCGGAAGGAAGGAAGGAAGGAAGGAAGGAAGGAAGGAAGGAAGGAAGGAAGGAAGGAAGGAAGGAAGGAAGGAAGTGTCGGAAGGAAGGAAGGAAGGAAGGAAGTGTCGGAAGGAAGGAAGTGTCGGAAGGAAGTGTCGGAAGGAAGGAAGGAAGTGTCGGAAGGAAGTGTCGGAAGGAAGTGTCGGAAGGAAGTGTCGGAAGGAAGTGTCGGAAGGAAGTGTCGGAAGGAAATGTCGGAAGGAAGGAAGGAAGTGTTGGAAGGAAGGAAGTGTCGGAAGGAAGGAAGGAAGTGTCGGAAGGAAGTGTCGGAAGGAAGTGTCGGAAGGAAGTGTCGGAAGGAAGTGTCGGAAGGAAGTGTCGGAAGGAAGGAAGGAAGGAAGGAAGGAAGGAAGGAAGGAAGGAAGGAAGGAAGGAAGTGTCGGAAGGTAGTGTCGGAAGGAAGTGTCGGAAGGAAGTGTCGGTATGAAGGAAGGAATGAAGGAAGTGTCGGAAGGAAGGAAGGAAGGAAGAGTCGGAAGGAAGGAAGTGTCGGAAGGAAGTGTCGGAAGGAAGTGTCGAAGGAAGTGTCGGAAGGAAGTGTCGGAAGGAAGGAAGGAAGGAAGGAAGGAAGGAAGGAAGGAAGGAAGGAAGGAAGGAAGGAAGGAAGGAAGGAAGGAAGTGTCAGAAGGAAGGAAGGAAGGAAGTGTCAGAAGGAAGGAAGTGTCGGAAGGAAGGAAGTGTCGGAAGAAGTGTCGGAAGGAAGGAAGGAAGTGTCGGAAGGAAGTGTCGGAAGGAAGTGTCGGAAGGAAGTGTCGAAAGGAAGTGTCGGAAGGAAGTGTCGGAAGGAAATGTCGGAAGGAAGGAAGGAAGTGTTGGAAGGAAGGAAGTGTCGGAAGGAAGGAAGGAAGTGTCGGAAGGAAGTGTCGGAAGGAAGTGTCGGAAGGAAGTGTCGGAAGGAAGTGTCGGAAGGAAGGAAGGAAGGAAGTGTCGGAAGGAAGGAAGGAAGGAAGGAAGGAAGGAAGGAAGGAAGGAAGGAAGGAAGGAAGGAAGGAAGGAAAGAAGGAAGGAAGGAAGGAAATGTCGGAAGGAAGGAAAAAAGTGTCGGAAGGAAGGAAGTGTCGGAAGGAAGTGTCGGAAGGAAGTGTCGGAAGGAAATGTCGGAAGGAAGTGTCGGAAGGAAGTGTCGGAAGGAAGTGTCGGAAGGAAGGAAGGAAGGAAGGAAGGAAGGAAGGAAGGAAGGAAGGAAGGAAGGAAGGAAGGAAGGAAGGAAGGAAGGAAGGAAGGAAGGAAGTGTCGGAAGGAAGGAAGGAAGGAAGGAAGTGTCGGAAGGAAGGAAGTGTCGGAAGGAAGTGTCGGAAGGAAGGAAGGAAGTGTCGGAAGGAAGTGTCGGAAGGAAGTGTCGGAAGGAAGTGTCGGAAGGAAGTGTCGGAAGGAAGTGTCGGAAGGAAATGTCGGAAGGAAGGAAGGAAGTGTTGGAAGGAAGGAAGTGTCGGAAGGAAGGAAGGAAGTGTCGGAAGGAAGTGTCGGAAGGAAGTGTCGGAAGGAAGTGTCGGAAGGAAGTGTCGGAAGGAAGTGTCGGAAGGAAGGAAGGAAGGAAGGAAGGAAGTGTCGGAAGGAAGGAAGGAAGGAAGGAAGGAAGTGTCGGAAGGTAGTGTCGGAAGGAAGTGTCGGAAGGAAGTGTCGGTATGAAGGAAGGAATGAAGGAAGTGTCGGAAGGAAGGAAGGAAGGAAGAGTCGGAAGGAAGGAAGTGTCGGAAGGAAGTGTCGGAAGGAAGTGTCGGAAGGAAGTGTCGGAAGGAAGTGTCGGAAGGAAGGAAGGAAGGAAGGAAGGAAGGAAGGAAGGAAGGAAGGAAGGAAGGAAGGAAGGAAGGAAGGAAGGAAGGAAGGAAGGAAGGAAGTGTCAGAAGGAAGGAAGGAAGGAAGTGTCAGAAGGAAGGAAGTGTCGGAAGGAAGGAAGTGTCGGAAGGAAGTGTCGGAAGGAAGGAAGGAAGTGTCGGAAGGAAGTGTCGGAAGGAAGTGTCGGAAGGAAGTGTCGAAAGGAAGTGTCGGAAGGAAGTGTCGGAAGGAAATGTCGGAAGGAAGGAAGGAAGTGTTGGAAGGAAGGAAGTGTCGGAAGGAAGGAAGGAAGTGTCGGAAGGAAGTGTCGGAAGGAAGTGTCGGAAGGAAGTGTCGGAAGGAAGTGTCGGAAGGAAGGAAGGAAGGAAGGAAGGAAGGAAGGAAGGAAGGAAGGAAGGAAGGAAGGAAGTGTCGGAAGGTAGTGTCGGAAGGAAGTGTCGGAAGGAAGTGTCGGTATGAAGGAAGGAATGAAGGAAGTGTCGGAAGGAAGGAAGGAAGGAAGAGTCGGAAGGAAGGAAGTGTCGGAAGGAAGTGTCGGAAGGAAGTGTCGGAAGGAAGTGTCGGAAGGAAGTGTCGGAAGGAAGGAAGGAAGGAAGGAAGGAAGGAAGGAAGGAAGGAAGGAAGGAAGGAAGGAAGGAAGGAAGGAAGGAAGGAAGGAAGTGTCAGAAGGAAGGAAGGAAGGAAGTGTCAGAAGGAAGGAAGTGTCAGAAGGAAGGAAGGAAGGAAGGAAGGAAGGAAGGAAGGAAGGAAGGAAGGAAGGAAGGAAGGAAGGAAGGAAGGAAGGAAGGAAGGAAGGAAGGAAGGAAGGAAGGAAGGAAGGGAAGGAAGGAAGGAAGTGTCGGAAGGAAGGAAGGAAGTGTCGGAAGGAAGTGTCGGAAGGAAGTGTCGGAAGGAAGTGTCGGAAGGAAGTGTCGGAAGGAAGGAAGGAAGGAAGGAAGGAAGGAAGGAAGGAAGGAAGGAAGGAAGGAAGGAAGTGTCGAAGGAAGGAAGGAAGTGTCGAAGGAAGGAAGGAAGGAAGGAAGGAAGGAAGGAAGGAAGGAAGGAAGGAAGGAAGGAAGGAAGGAAGTGTCGGAAGGAAGTGTCGGAAGGAAGTGTCGGAAGGTAGTGTCGGAAGGAAGTGTCGGAATGAGAAGGAAGGAAGGGAAGGAAGGAAGGAAGGAGGAAGGAAGGAAGGAAGGAAGGAAGGAAGGAAGGAAGGAAGGAAGGAAGAGGAAGGAAGGAAGTGTCAGAAGGAAGGAAGGAAGGAAGGAAGGTAGGAAGGAAGGAAAGAAGGAAGGAAGTGTCGGAAGGAAGGACGGAAGGAAGTGTCGGAAGGGAGGAAGTGTCGGAAGGAAGTGTCGGAAGGAAGTGTCGGAAGGAAGTGGCGGAAGGAAGTGGCGGAAGGAAGGAAGAAGGAAGGAAGGAAGGAAGGAAGGAAGGAAGGAAGGAAGGAAGGAAGGAAGGAAGGAAGGAAGGAAGGAAGGAAGGAAGGAAGGGAGGAAGGAAGGAAGGAAGGAAGGAAGGAAGGAAGGAAGTGTCGGAAGGAAGGAAGTGTCGGAAGGAAGGAAGTGTCGGAAGGAAGGAAGGAAGGAAGGAAGGAAGGAAGGAAGGAAGGAAGGAAGGAAGGAAGGAAGGAAGGAAGGAAGGAAGGAAGGAAAGAAGGAAGGAAGGAAGGAAGGAAATGTCGGAAGGAAGGAAAAAAGTGTCGGAAGGAAGGAAGTGTCGGAAGGAAGTGTCGGAAGGAAGTGTCGGAAGGAAGTGTCGGAAGGAAGTGTCGGAAGGAAGTGTCGGAAGGAAGGAAGGAAGGAAGGAAGGAAGGAAGGAAGGAAGGAAGGAAGGAAGGAAGGAAGGAAGGAAGGAAGTGTCGGAAGGAAGGAAGGAAGGAAGTGTCGGAAGGAAGGAAGTGTCGGAAGGAAGTGTCGGAAGGAAGGAAGGAAGTGTCGGAAGGAAGTGTCGGAAGGAAGTGTCGGAAGGAAGTGTCGGAAGGAAGTGTCGGAAGGAAGGAAGTGTCGGAAGGAAATGTCGGAAGGAAGGAAGGAAGTGTTGGAAGGAAGGAAGTGTCGGAAGGAAGGAAGGAAGTGTCGGAAGGAAGTGTCGGAAGGAAGTGTCGGAAGGAAGTGTCGGAAGGAAGTGTCGGAAGGAAGGAAGGAAGGAAGGAAGGAAGGAAGGAAGGAAGGAAGGAAGGAAGGAAGTGTCGGAAGCAAGTGTCGGAAGGTAGTGTCGGAAGGAAGTGTCGGAAGGAAGTGTCGGTATGAAGGAAGGAATGAAGGAAGTGTCGGAAGGAAGGAAGGAAGGAAGGAAGAGTCGGAAGGAAGGAAGTGTCGGAAGGAAGTGTCGGAAGGAAGGAAGGAAGGAAGGAAGGAAGGAAGGAAGGAAGGAAGGAAGGAAGGAAGGAAGGAAGTGTCAGAAGGAAGGAAGGAAGGAAGGAAGGAAGGAAGGAAGGAAGGAAGGAAGGAAGGAAGGAAGGAAGGAAGGAAGGAAGGAAGGGAAGGAAGGAAGGAAGAGTCGGAAGGAAGGAAGGAAGTGTCGGAAGGAAGTGTCGGAAGGAAGTGTCGGAAGGAAGTGTCGGAAGGAAGTGTCGGAAGGAAGTGTCGGAAGGAAGTGTCGGAAGGAAGGAAGGAAGGAAGGAAGGAAGGAAGGAAGGAAGGAAGAAGGAAGGAAGGAAGGAAGGAAGGAAGTGTCGAAGGAAGGAAGGAAGGAAGGAAGGAAGGAAGGAAGGAAGGAAGGAAGGAAGGAAGGAAGGAAGGAAGGAAGGAAGGAAGGAAGGAAGGAAGTGTCCGGAAGGAAGTGTCGGAAGGAAGTGTCGGAAGGTAGTGTCGGAAGGAAGTGTCGGAATGAAGGAAGGAAGGAAGGAAGGAAGGAAGGAAGGAAGGAAGGAAGGAAGGAAGGAAGGAAGGAAGGAAGGAAGGAAGGAAGGAAGGAAGGAAGGAAGGAAGGAAGGAAGGAAGTGTCAGAAGGAAGGAAGGAAGGAAGGAAGGAAGGAAGGAAGGAAGGAAGGAAGGAAGGAAGGAAGGAAGGAAGGAAGGAAGGAAGGAAGGAAGGAAGGAAGGAAGGAAGGAAGGAAGGAAGGAAGGAAGGAAGGAAGGAAGGAAGGAAGGAAGTGTGGGAAGGAAGTGTCGGAAGGAAAGAAGGAAGGAAGTGTCGGAAGGAAGGACGGAAGGAAGTGTCGGAAGGGAGGAAGTGTCGGAAGGAAGTGTCGGAAGGAAGTGTCGGAAGGAAGTGTCGGAAGGAAGTGGCGGAAGGAAGGAAGAAGGAAGGAAGGAAGGAAGGAAGGAAGTGGCGGAAGGAAGTGGCGGAAGGAAGTGGCGGAAGGAAGTGGCGGAAGGAAGTGGCGGAAGGAAGTGGCGGAAGGAAGTGGCGGAAGGAAGGAAGGAAGGAAGGAAGGAAGGAAGGAAGGAAGGAAGGAAGGAGGAAGGAAGGAAGGAAGGAAGGAAGGAAGGAAGGAAGGAAGGAAGGAAGGAAGGAAGGAAGGAAGGAAGGAAGGAAGGAAATGGCGGAAGGAAGGAAGGAAGGAAGGGAAGGAAGGAAGGAAGGAAGGAAGGAAGGAAGGAAGGAAGGAAGGAAGGAAGGAAGGAAGGAAGGAAGGAAGGAAGGAAGGAAGGAAGGAAGGAAGGAAGGAAGGAAGGAAGGAAGGAAGGAAGGAAGGAAGGAAATGGTGGAAGGAAGGAAGGAAGGAAGGAAGGAAGGAAGGAAGGAAGGAAGGAAGGAAGGAAGGAAGGAAGGAAGGAAGGAAGGAAGGAAGGAAGGAAGGAAGGAAGGAAGGGAAGGAAGGAAGGAAGTGTCGGAAGGAAGTGTCGGAAGGAAGTGTCGGAAGGAAGTGTCGGAAGGAAGTGTCGGAAGGAAGTGTCGGAAGGAAGGAAGGAAGGAAGGAAGGAAGGAAGGAAGGAAGGAAGGAAGGAAGGAAGGAAGGAAGGAGAAGGAAGGAAGGAAGGAAGGAAGGAAGGAAGTGTCGAAGGAAGGAAGGAAGTGTCGAAGGAAGGAAGGAAGGAAGGAAGGAAGGAAGGAAGGAAGGAAGGAAGGAAGGAAGGAAGGAAGGAAGTGTCGGAAGGTAGTGTCGGAAGGAAGTGTCGGAAGGAAGTGTCGGAAGGAAGGAAGGAAGGAAGGAAGGAAGGAAGGAAGGAAGGAAGGAAGGAAGGAAGGAAGGAAGGAAGGAAGGAAGGAAGGAAGGAAGGAAGGAAGGAAGGAAGTGTCGGAAGGAAGTGGCGGAAGGAAGGAAGGAAGGAAGGAAGGAAGGAAGGAAGGAAGGAAGGAAGGAAGGAAGGAAGGAAGGAAGGAAGGAAGGAAGAAGGAAGGAAGGAAGGAAGGAAGGAAGGAAGGAAGGAAGGAAGGAAGGAAGGAAGGAAGGAAGGAAGGGAAGGAAGGAAGGAAGGAAGGAAGGAAGGAAGGAAGGAAGGAAGTGTCAGAAGGAAGGAAGGAAGGAAGGAAGGAAGGAAGGAAGGAAGGAAGGAAGGAAGTGTCAGAAGGAAGGAAGGAAGGAAGGAAGGAAGGAAGGAAGGAAGGAAGGAAGGAAGGAAGGAAGGAAGGAAGGAAGGAAGGAAGGAAGGAAGGAAGGAAGGAAGGAAGGAAGGAAGGAAGGAAGGAAGGAAGGGAAGGAAGGAAGGAAGTGTCGGAAGGAAGTGTCGGAAGAAGTGTCGGAAGGAAGTGTCGGAAGGAAGTGTCGGAAGGAAGTGTCGGAAGGAAGGAAGGAAGGAAGGAAGGAAGGAAGGAAGGAAGGAAGGAAGGAAGGAAGGAAGGAAGGAAGGAAGGAAGGAAGGAAGGAAGGAAGGAAGTGTCGAAGGAAGGAAGGAAGGAAGGAAGGAAGGAAGGAAGGAAGGAAGGAAGGAAGGAAGGAAGGAAGGAAGTAGGAAGTGTCGGAAGGAAGTGTCGGAAGGAAGTGTCGGAAGGTAGTGTCGGAAGGAAGGAAGGAAGGAAGGAAGGAAGGAAGGAAGGAAGGAAGGAAGGAAGGAAGGAAGGAAGGAAGGAAGGAAGAAGTGTGGGAAGGAAGTGTCGGAAGGAAAGAAGGAAGGAAGTGTCGGAAGGAAGGACGGAAGGAAGTGTCGGAAGGGAGGAAGTGTCGGAAGGAAGTGTCGGAAGGAAGTGTCGGAAGGAAGTGTCGGAAGGAAGTGGCGGAAGGAAGTGGCGGAAGGAAGGAAGAAGGAAGGAAGGAAGGAAGGAAGGAAGGAAGGAAGGAAGGAAGGAAGGAAGGAAGGAAGGAAGGAAGGAAGGAAGGAAGGAAGGAAGGAAGGAAGGAAGGAAGGAAGGAAGGAAGGAAGGAAATGGCGGAAGGAAGGAAGAAGGAAGGAAGGAAGGAAGGAAGGAAGGAAGGAAGGAAGGAAGGAAGGAAGGAAGGAAGGAAGGAAGGAAGGAAGGAAGGAAGGAAGGAAATGGCGGAAGGAAGGAAGGAAGGAAGGAAGGAAGGAAGGAAGGAAGGAAGGAAGGAAGGAAGGAAGGAAGGAAGGAAGGAAGGAAGGAAGGAAGGAAGGAAGGAAGGAAGGAAGGAAGGAAGGAAGGAAGGAAGGAAGGAAGGAAGGAAGGAAGGAAAGAAGGAAGGAAGGAAATGTCGGAAGGAAGGAAAAAAGTGTCGGAAGGAAGGAAGTGTCGGAAGGAAGTGTCGGAAGGAAGTGTCGGAAGGAAGTGTCGGAAGGAAGTGTCGGAAGGAAGTGTCGGAAGGAAGGAAGGAAGGAAGGAAGGAAGGAAGGAAGGAAGGAAGGAAGGAAGGAAGGAAGGAAGGAAGGAAGGAAGGAAGGAAGGAAGGAAGGAAGGAAGTGTCGGAAGGAAGGAAGGAAGGAAGTGTCGGAAGGAAGGAAGTGTCGGAAGGAAGTGTCGGAAGGAAGGAAGGAAGTGTCGGAAGGAAGTGTCGGAAGGAAGTGTCGGAAGGAAGTGTCGGAAGGAAGTGTCGGAAGGAAGTGTCGGAAGGAAATGTCGGAAGGAAGGAAGGAAGTGTTTGGAAGGAAGGAAGTGTCGGAAGGAAGGAAGGAAGTGTCGGAAGGAATTGTCGGAAGGAAGTGTCGGAAGGAAGTGTCGGAAGGAAGGAAGGAAGGAAGGAAGGAAGGAAGGAAGGAAGGAAGGAAGGAAGGAAGGAAGGAAGGAAGGAAGGAAGTGTCGGAAGCAAGTGTCGGAAGGTAGTGTCGGAAGGAAGTGTCGGAAGGAAGTGTCGGTATGAAG
>JAYKTQ010000425.1:1871091-1883540 GCA_036010785.1 Ammospiza maritima maritima
GTCGGAAGGAAGGACGGAAGGAGAAGTGTCGGAAGGAGGAAGTGTCGGAAGGAAGTGTCGGAAGGAAGTGTCGGAAGGAAGTGGCGGAAGGAAGTGGGCGGAAGGAAGGAAGAAGGAAGGAAGAAGGAAGGAAGGAAGGAAGGAAGGAAGGAAGGAAGGAAGGAAGGAAGGAAGGAAGGAAGGAAGGAAGGAAGGAAGGAAGGAAGGAAGGAAGGAAGGAAGGAAGGAAGGAAGGAAGGAAGGAAATGGCGGAAGGAAGGAAGGAAGGAAGGAAGGAAGGAAGGAAGGAAGGAAGGAAGGAAGGAAGGAAGGAAGGAAGGAAGGAAGGAAGGAGGAAGGAAGGAAGGAAGGAAATGGCGGAAGGAAGGAAGGAAGGAAGGAAGGAAGGAAGGAAGGAAGGAAGGAAGGAAGGAAGGAAGGAAGGAAGGAAGGAAGGAAGGAAGGAAGGAAGGAAGGAAGGAAGGAAGGAAGGAAGGAAGTGTCGGAAGGAAGTGTCCGGAAGGAAGTGTCGGAAGGAAGTGTCGGAAGGAAGTGTCGGAAGGAAGGAAGGAAGGAAGGAAGGAAGGAAGGAAGGAAGGAAGGAAGGAAGGAAGGAAGGAAGGAAGGAAGGAAGGAAGGAAGGAAGGAAGGAAGGAAGAAGGAAGGAAGGAAATGTCGGAAGGAAGGAAAAAAGTGTCGGAAGGAAGGAAGTGTCGGAAGGAAGTGTCGGAAGGAAGTGTCGGAAGAAGTGTCGGAAGGAAGTGTCGGAAGGAAGGAAGGAAGGAAGGAAGGAAGGAAGAAGGAAGGAAGTGTCGGAAGGAAGGAAGGAAGTGTCGGAAGGAAGTGTCGGAAGGAAGTGTCGGAAGGAAGTGTCGGAAGGAAGTGTCGGAAGGAAGTGTCGGAAGGAAATGTCGGAAGGAAGGAAGGAAGTGTTGGAAGGAAGGAAGTGTCGGAAGGAAGGAAGGAAGTGTCGGAAGGAAGTGTCGGAAGGAAGTGTCGGAAGGGAAGTGTCGGAAGGAAGGAAGGAAGGAAGGAAGGAAGTGTCGGAAGGAAGGAAGGAAGGAAGGAAGGGAAGGAAGGAAGGAAGGGAAGGAAGGAAGGAAGGAAGGAAGGAAGGAAGGAAGGAAGGAAGGAAGGAAGGAAGGAGAAGGAAGTGTCAGAAGGAAGGAGTGTCAGAAGGAAGAGGAAAGAGAAGGAAGAGAAGGGAAGTAGAAGGAAGGAAGGAAGGAAGGAAGGAAGGAAGGAAGGAAGGAAGGAAGGAAGGAAGGAAGGAAGGAAGGAAGGATGGAAGGAGAGGAAGGAGGAAGGAAGGAAGAGGAAGGAGGAAGTGTCTGAAGGAAGGAAGGAAGTGTCGGAAGGAAGGAAGGAAGTGTCGAAGGAAGGAAGGAAGTGTCCGGAAGGAAGTGTCGGAAATGCGAAAAGTGTCGGAAGGAAGTGTCGAAGGAAGTGTCGGAAGGAAGTGTCGGGAAGGAAGGAAGGAAGGAAGGAAGGAAGGAAGGAAGGAAGGAAGGAAGGAAGGAAGGATGGAAGGAAGGGAAGGAAGGAAGTGTCGGAAGCAAGTGTCGGAAGGTAGTGTCGGAAGGAAGTGTCGGAAGGAAGTGTCGGTATGAAGGAAGGAATGAAGGAAGTGTCGGAAGGAAGGAAGGAAGGAAGAGTCGGAAGGAAGGAAGTGTCGGAAGGAAGTGTCGGAAGGAAGTGTCGGGAAGGAAGTGTCGGAAGGAAGTGTCGGAAGGAAGGAAGGAAGGAAGGAAGGAAGGAAGGAAGGAAGGAAGGAAGGAAGGAAGGAAGGAAGGAAGGAAGTGTCGAAGGAAGGAAGGAAGTGTCGAAGGAAGGAAGGAAGGAAGGAAGGAAAGAAGGAAGGAAGGAAGGAAGGAAGGAAGGAAGGAAGGAAGGAAGGAAGGAAGGAAGTGTCGGAAGGAAGTGTCCGGAAGGAAGTGTCGGAAGTAGTGTCGGAAGGAAGTGTCGGAAGGAAGGAAGGAAGGAAGGAAGGAAGGAAGGAAGGAAGGACGGAAGGAAGGAAGGAAGTGTCAGAAGGAAGGAAGGAAGGAAGGAAGGAAGGAAGGAAGGAAGGAAGGAAGGAAGGAAGGAAGGAAGGAAGGAAGGAAGGAAGGAAGGGAAGGAAGGAAGGAAGGAAGGAAGGAAGTGTGGGAAGGAAGTGTCGGAAGGAAAGAAGGAGGAAGTGTCGGAAGAAGGACGGAAGGAAGTGTCGGAAGGGAGGAAGTGTCGGAAGGAAGTGTCGGAAGGAAGTGTCGGAAGGAAGTGGCGGAAGGAAGTGGCGGAAGGAAGGAAGAAGGAAGGAAGGAAGGAGGAAGGAAGGAAGGAAGGAAGGAAGGAAGGAAGGAAGGAAGGAAGGAAGGAAGGAAGGAAGGAAGGAAGGAAGGAAGGAAGGAAGGAAGGAAGGGAAGGAAGGAAGGAAGTGTCTGAAGGAAGGAAGGAAGTGTCGGAAGGAAGGAAGGAAGTGTCGGAAGGAAGTGTCGGAAGGAAGTGTCGGAAGGAAGTGTCGAAAGGAAGTGTCGGAAGGAAGTGTCGGAAGGAAGGAAGGAAGGAAGGAAGGAAGGAAGGAAGGAAGGAAGGAAGGAAGGAAGGAAGGAAGGAAGGAAGGAAGGAAGGAAGTGTCGGAAGCAAGTGTCGGAAGGTAGTGTCGGAAGGAAGTGTGTCGGAAGGAAGTGTCGGTATGAAGGAAGGAATGAAGGAAGTGTCGGAAGGAAGGAAGGAAGGAAGAGTCGGAAGGAAGGAAGTGTCGGAAGGAAGTGTTGGAAGGAAGTGTCGGAAAGGGAAGTGTCGGAAGGAAGTGTCGGAAGGAAGAGTCGGAAGGAAGTGTCGGAAGGAAGGAAGGAAGGAAGGAAGGAAGGAAGGAAGGAAGGAAGGAAGGAAGGAAGTGTCGAAGGAAGGAAGGAAGTGTCGAAGGAAGGAAGGAAGGAAGGAAGGAAAGAAGGAAGGAAGGAAGGAAGGAAGGAAGGAAGGAAGGAAGGAAGGAAGGAAGGAGGAAGGAAGTGTCGGAAGGAAGTGTCGGAAGGAAGTGTCGGAAGGTAGTGTCGGAAGGATAGTGTCGGAAGAAGGAAGAAGGAAGGAAGGAAGGAAAGGACGGAAGGAAGGAAGGAAGTGTCAGAAGGAAGGAAGGAAGGAAGGAAGGAAGGAAGGAAGGAAGGAAGGAAGGAAGCAAGGAAGTGTGGGAAGGAAGTGTCGGAAGGAAAGAAGGAAGGAAGTGTCGGAAGGAAGGACGGAAGGAAGTGTCGGAAGGGAGGAAGTGTCGGAAGGAAGTGTCGGAAGGAAGTGTCGGAAGGAAGTGGCGGAAGGAAGTGGCGGAAGGAAGGAAGAAGGAAGGAAGGAAGGAAGGAAGGAAGGAAGGAAGGAAGGAAGGAAGGAAGGAAGGAAGGAAGGAAGGAAGGAAGGAAGGAAGGAGGAAGGAAGGAAGGAAGGAAGGAAGGAAGGAAGGAAATGGCGGAAGGAGGAAGGAAGGAAGGAAGGAAGGAAGGAAGGAAGGAAGGAAGGAAGGAAGGAAGGAAGGAAGGAAGGAAGGAAGGAAGGAAATGGCGGAAGGAAGGAAGGAAGGAAGGAAGGAAGGAAGGAAGGAAGGAAGGAAGGAAGGAAGGAAGGAAGGAAGGAAGGAAGGAAGTGTCGGAAGGAAGTGTCGGAAGGAAGTGTCGGAAGGAAGGAAGGAAGGAAGGAAGGAAGGAAGGAAGGAAGGAAGGAAGGAAGGAAGGAAGGAAGAAGGAAGGAAGGAAGGAAGTGTCGAAGGAAGTGTCGGAAGGAAGTGTCGGAAGGAAGTGTCGGAAGGAAGTGTCGGAAGGAAGTGTCGGAAGGAAGTGTCGGAAGGAAGTGTCGGAAGGAAGGAAGGAAGGAAGGAGGAAGGAAGGAAGGAAGGAAGGAAGGAAGGAAGGAAGGAAGGAAGGAAGTGTCGGAAGCAAGTGTCGGAAGGTAGTGTCGGAAGGAAGTGTCGGAAGGAAGTGTCGGTATGAAGGAAGGAATGAAGGAAGTGTCGGAAGAGAAGGAAGGAAGGAAGAGTCCGGAAGGAAGGATAGTGTCGGAAGGAAGAGTGTCGGAAGGAAGTGTCGGAAGGAAGTGTCGGAAGGAAGTGTCGGAAGGAAGTGTCGGAAGGAAGTGTCGGAAGGAAGGAAGGAAGGAAGGAGGAAGGAAAGGAAGGAAGGAAGGAAGGAAGGAAGGAAGGAATCAAGTAAGTGTCGAAGGAAGGAAGGATAGTGTCGAAGGAAGGAAGGAAGGAAGGAAGGAAAGAAGGAAGGAAGGAAGGAAGGAAGGAAGGAAGGAAGGAAGGAAGGAAGGAAGTGTCGGAAGGAAGTGTCGGAAGGAAGTGTCGGAAGGTAGTGTCGGAAGGAAGTGTCGGAAGGAAGGAAGGAAGGAAGGAAGGAAGGAAGGAAGGACGGAAGGAAGGAAGGAAGGAAGGAAGGAAGGAAGGAAGGAAGGAAGGAAGGAAGGAAGGAAGGAAGGAAGGAAGGAAGGAAGGAAGGAAGGAAGGAAGGAAGTGTGGGAAGGAAGTGTCGGAAGGAAAGAAGGAAGGAAGTGTCGGAAGGAAGGACGGAAGGAAGTGTCGGAAGGGAGGAAGTGTCGGAAGGAAGTGTCGGAAGGAAGTGTCGGAAGGAAGTGGCGGAAGGAAGGTGGCGGAAGGAAGGAAGAAGGAAGGAAGGAAGGAAGGAAGGAAGGAAGGAAGGAAGGAAGGAAGGAAGGAGGAAGGAAGGAAGGAAGGAAGGAAGGAAGGAAGGAAGGAAGGAAGGAAGGAAGGAAGGAAATGGCGGAAGGAAGGAAGGAAGGAAGGAAGGAAGGAAGGAAGGAAGGAAGGAAGGAAGGAAGGAAGGAAGGAAATGGCGGAAGGAAGGAAGGAAGGAAGGAAGGAAGGAAGGAAGGAAGGAAGGAAGGAAGGAAGGAAGGAAGGAAGGAAGGAAGGAAGGAAGGAAGGAAGGAAGGAAGGAAGGAAGGAAGGGAAGGAAGGAAGGAAGGAAGGAAGGAAGGAAGGAAGTGTCGGAAGGAAGTGTCGGAAGGAAGGAAGGAAGGAATGGAAGGAAGGAAGGAAGGAAGGAAGGAAGGAAGGAAGGAAGGAAGGAAGGACAGGAAGGAAGGAAGGAGGAAGGAAGAAGGAAGGAAGGAAGGAAATGTCGGAAGGAAGGAAAAAAGTGTCGGAAGGAAGGAAGTGTCGGAAGGAAGTGTCGGAAGGAAGTGTCGAAGGAAGTGTCGGAAGGAAGTGTCGGAAGGAAGTGTCGGAAGGAAGTGTCGGAAGGAAGGAAGGAAGGAAGGAAGGAAGGAAGGAAGGAAGGAAGGAAGGAAGGAAGGAAGGGAAGGGGAAGAGAAGGAAGGAAGGAAGGAAGTGAAAGTGTCGGAAGGAAGGAAGTGTCGGAAGGAAGTGTCGGAAGGAAGGAAGGAAGTGTCGGAAGGAAGTGTCGGAAGGAAGTGTCGGAAGGAAGTGTCGGAAGGGAAATGTCGGAAGGAAGGAAGGAAGTGTTGGAAGGAAGGAAGTGTCGGAAGGAAGGAAGGAAGTGTCGGAAGGAATTGTCGGAAGGAAGTGTCGGAAGGAAGGAAGGAAGGAAGGAAGGAAGGAAGGAAGGAAGGAAGGAAGGAAGAAGGAAGGAAGGAAGGAAGGAAGGAAGGAAGGAAGGAAGGAAGGAAGGAAGTGTCGGAAGCAAGTGTCGGAAGGTAGTGTCGGAAGGAAGTGTCGGAAGAAGTGTCGGTATGAAGGAAGGAATGAAGGAAGTGTCGGAAGGAAGGAAGGAAGGAAGAGTCGGAAGGAAGGAAGTGTCGGAAGGAAGTGTCGGAAGGAAGTGTCGGAAGGAGTGTCGGAAGGAAGTGTCGGAAGGAAGGAAGGAAGGAAGGAAGGAAGGAAGGAAGGAAGGAAGGAAGGAAGGAAGGAAGGAAGAAGGAAGGAAGGAAGGAAGGAAGGAAGTGTCAGAAGGAAGGAAGGAAGGAAGGAAGGAAGGAAGGAAGGAAGGAAGGAAGGAAGGAAGGAAGGAAGGAAGAAGGAAGGAAGGAAGGAAGGAAGGAAGGAAGGAAGGAAGTGTCGGAAGGAAGGAAGGAAGGAAGGAAGGAAGGAAGGAAGGAAGGAAGGAAGGAAGGAAGGAAGGAAGGAAGGGAAGGAAGGAAGGAAGTGTCTGAAGGAAGGAAGGAAGTGTCGGAAGGAAGGAAGGAAGTGTCGGAAGGAAGTGTCGGAAGGAAGTGTCGGAAGGATGTGTCGGAAGGAAGTGTCGGAAGGAAGTGTCGGAAGGAAGTGTCGGAAGGAAGTGTCGGAAGGAAGGAAGGAAGGAAGGAAGGAAGGAAGGAAGGAAGGAAGGAAGGAAGGAAGGAAGGAAGGAAGGAAGGAAGGAAGGAAGGAAGGAAGGAAGGAAGTGTCGAAGGAAGGAAGGAAGGAAGGAAGGAAGGAAGGAAGGAAGGAAGGAAGGAAGGAAGGAAGGAAGGAAGGAAGGAAGGAAGGAAGGAAGGAAGGAAGGAAGTGTCGGAAGGAAGTGTCGGAAGGAAGTGTCGGAAGGAAGTGTCGGAAGGTAGTGTCGGAAGGAAGTGTCGGAATGAAGGAAGGAAGGAAGGAAGGAAGGAAGGAAGGAAGGAAGGAAGGAAGGAAGGAAGGAAGGAAGGAAGGAAGGAAGGAAGGAAGGAAGTGTCAGAAGGAAGGAAGGAAGGAAGGAAGGAAGGAAGGAAGGAAGGAAGGAAGGAAGGAAGGAAGGAAGGAAGGAAGGAAGGAAGGAAGGAAGGAAGGAAGGAAGGAAGGAAGGAAGGAAGGAAGGAAGGAAGGAAGGAAGTGTGGGAAGGAAGTGTCGGAAGGAAAGAAGGAAGGATGTGTCGGAAGGAAGTGTCGGAAAGGAAGTGTCGGAAGGAAGTGTCGGAAGGAAGTGTCGGAAGGAAGTGTCGGAAGGAAGGAAGGAAGGAAGGAAGGAAGGAAGGAAGGAAGGAAGGAAGGAAGGAAGGAAGGAAGTGTCGAAGGAAGGAAGGAAGTGTGGAAGGAAGAGTGGAAGGAAGGGAAGGAAGGAAGGAAGGAAGGAAGGAAGGAAGGAAGGAAGGAAGGAAGGAAGGAAGGAAGGAAGGAAGGAAGGAAGGAAGGAAGGAAGGAAGGAAGGAAGGAAGGAAGGAAGTGTCGGAAGGAAGTGTCGGAAGGAAGTGTCGGAAGGTAGTGTCGGAAGGAAGTGTCGGAATGAAGGAAGGAAGGAAGGAAGGAAGGAAGGAAGGAAGGAAGGAAGGAAGGAAGGAAGGAAGGAAGGAAGGAAGGAAGGAAGGAAGGAAGGAAGGAAGGAAGGAAGGAAGGAAGTGTCAGAAGGAAGGAAGGAAGGAAGGAAGGGAAGGAAGGAAGGAAGGAAGGAAGGAAGGAAGGAAGGAAGGAAGGAAGGAAGGAAGGAAGGAAGGAAGGAAGGAAGGAAGGGAAGGAAGGAAGGAAGGAAGGAAGGAAGGAAGGAAGGAAGTGTGGGAAGGAAGTGTCGGAAGGAAAGAAGGAAGGAAGTGTCGGAAGGAAGGACGGAAGGAAGTGTCGGAAGGGAGGAAGTGTCGGAAGGAAGTGTCGGAAGGAAGTGTCGGAAGGAAGTGGCGGAAGGAAGTGGCGGAAGGAAGGAAGAAGGAAGGAAGGAAGGAAGGAAGGAAGGAAGGAAGGAAGGAAGGAAGGAAGGAAGGAAGGAAGGAAGGAAGGAAGGAAGGAAGGAAGGGAAGGAAGGAAGGAAGGAAGGAGGAAGGAAATGGCGGAAGGAAGGAAGGAAGGAAGGAAGGAAGGAAGGAAGGAAGGAAGGAAGGAAGGAAGGAAGGAGGAAGGAAGGAAGGAAGGAAGGAAGGAAGGAAGGAAGGAAGGAAGGAAGGAAGGAAGAAATGGCGGAAGGAAGGAAGGAAGGAAGGAAGGAAGGAAGGAAGGAAGGAAGGAAGGAAGGGAAGGAAGGAAGGATAGGAAGGAAGGAAGGAAGGAAGGAAGGAAGGAAGGAAGGAAGGAAGGAAGGAAGGAAGGAAGTGTGGGAAGGAAGTGTCGGAAGGAAAGAAGGAAGGAAGTGTCGGAAGGAAGGACGGAAGGAAGTGTCGGAAGGGAGGAAGTGTCGGAAGGAAGTGTCGGAAGGAAGTGTCGGAAGGAAGTGGCGGAAGGAAGTGGCGGAAGGAAGGAAGAAGGAAGGAAGGAAGGAAGGAAGGAAGGAAGGAAGGAAGGAAGGAAGGAAGGAAGGAAGGAAGGAAGGAAGGAAGGAAGGAAGGAAGGAAGGAAGGAAGGAAGGAAGGAAGGAAGGAAGGAAGGAAGGAAGGAAATGGCGGAAGGAAGGAAGGAAGGAAGGAAGGAAGGAAGGAAGGAAGGAAGGAAGGAAGGAAATGGCGGAAGGAAGAAGGAAGGAAGGAAGGAAGGAAGAAGGAAGGAAGGAAGGAAGGAAGGAAGGAAGGAAGGAAGGAAGGAAGGAAGGAAGGAAGGAAGGAAGGAAGGAAGGAAGGAAGGAAGGAAGTGTCGGAAGGAAGGAAGGAAGGAAGTGTCGGAAGGAAGGAAGTGTCGGAAGGAAGTGTCGGAAGGAAGGAAGGAAGTGTCGGAAGGAAGTGTCGGAAGGAAGTGTCGGAAGGAAGTGTCGGAAGGAAGTGTCGGAAGGAAGTGTCGGAAGGAAATGTCGGAAGGAAGGAAGGAAGTGTTGGAAGGAAGGAAGTGTCGGAAGGAAGGAAGGAAGTGTCGGAAGGAAGTGTCGGGAAGGAAGTGTCGGAAGGAAGTGTCGGAAGGAAGTGTCGGAAGGAAGTGTCGGAAGGAAGTGTCGGAAGGAAGGAAGGAAGGAAGGAAGGAAGGAAGGAAGGAAGGAAGGAAGGAAGGAAGGAAGGAAGTGTCGGAAGCAAGTGTCGGAAGGTAGTGTCGGAAGGAAGTGCGGAAGGAAGTGTCGGTATGAAGGAAGGAATGAAGGAAGTGTCGGAAGGAAGGAAGGAAGGAAGAGTCGGAAGGAAGGAAGTGTCGAAGGAAGTGTCGGAAGGAAGTGTCGGAAGGAAGTGTCGGAAGGAAGTGTCGGAAGGAAGTGTCGGAAGGAAGGAAGGAAGGAAGGAAGGAAGGAAGGAAGGAAGGAAGGAAGGAAGGAAGGAAGGAAGGAAGGAAGGAAGGAAGGAAGGAAGGAAGGAAGGAAGGAAGGAAATGGCGGAAGGAAGGAAGGAAGGAAGGAAGGAAGGAAGGAAGGAAGGAAGGAAGGAAGGAAGGAAGGAAGGAAGGAAGGAAGGAAGGAAGGAAGGAAGGAGGAAGGAAGGAAGGAAGGAAGGAAGGAAGGAAGGAAGGAAGGAAGGGAAGGAAGGAAGGAAGGAAGAAGGAAATGGCGGAAGGAAGGAAGGAAGGAAGGAAGGAAGGAAGGAAGGAAGGAAGGAAGGAAGGAAGGAAGGAAGGAAGGAAGGAAGGAAGGAAGGAAGGAAAGGAAGGAAGTGTCGGAAGGAAGTGTCGGAAGGAAGTGTCGGAAGGAAGTGTCGGAAGGAAGTGTCGGAAGGAAGTGTCGGAAGGAAGGAAGGAAGGAAGGAAGGAAGGAAGGAAGGAAGGAAGGAAGGAAGGAAGGAAGGAAGGAAGGAAGGAAGAAGGAAGTGTCGAAGGAAGGAAGGAAGGAAGGAAGGAAGGAAGGAAGGAAGGAAGGAAGGAAGGAAGGAAGGAAGTGTCGGAAGGAAGTGTCGGAAGGAAGTGTCGGAAGGTAGTGTCGAAGGAAGTGTCGGAAGGAAGTGTCGAAGGAAGGAAGGAAGGAAGGAAGGGAAGGAAGGAAGGAAGGAAGGAAGGAAGGAAGGAAGGAAGGAAGGAAGGAAGGAAGGAAGGAAGGAAGGAAGGAAGGAAGGAAGGAAGGAAGGAAGGAAGTGTCAGAAGGAAGGAAGGAAGGAAGGAAGGAAGGAAGGAAGGAAGGAAGGAAGGAAGGAAGGAAGGAAGGAAGGAAGGAAGGAAGGAAGGAAGGAAGGAAGGAGGAAGGAAGGAAGGAAGGAAGGAAGGAAGGAAGGAAGGAAGGAAGTGTGGGGAAGGAAGTGTCGGAAGGAAAGAAGGAAGGAAGTGTCCGGAAGGAAGGACGGAAGGAAGTGTCGGAAGGGAGGAAGTGTCGGAAGGAAGTGTCGGAAGGAAGTGGCGGAAGGAAGTGGCGGAAGGAAGGAAGGAAGGAAGGAAGAAGGAAGGAAGGAAGGAAGGAAGGAAGGAAGGAAGGAAGGAAGGAAGGAAAGGAAGGAAGGAAGGAAGGAAGGAAGGAAGGAAGGAAGGAAGGAAGGAAGGAAGGAAGGAAGGAAGGAAGGAAGGAAGGAAGGAAGGAGGAAGGAAGGAAGGAAGGAAGGAAATGGCGGAAGGAAGGAAGGAAGGAAGGAAGGAAGGAAGGAAGGAAGGAAGGAAGGAAGGAAGGAAGGAAGGAAGGAAGGAAGGAAGGAAGGAAGGAAGGAAGGAAGGAAGGAAGGAAGGAAGGAAGGAAGGAAGGAAGGAAGGAAGGAAGGAAGGAAATGGCGGAAGGAAGGAAGGAAGGAAGGAAGGAAGGAAGGAAGGAAGGAAGGAAGGAAGGAAGGAAGGAAGGAAGGAAGGAAGGAAGGAAGGAAGGAAGGAAGGAAGGAAGGAAGGAAGGAAGGAAGGAAGTGTCGGAAGGAAGGAAGTGTCGGAAGGAAGGAAGGAAGGAAGGAAGGAAGGAAGGAAGGAAGGAAGGAAGGAAGGAAGGAAGGAAGGAAGGAAGGAAGGAAGGAAGGAAGTAAGAAGGAAGGAAGGAAGGAAATGTCGGAAGGAAGGAAAAAAAGTGTCGGAAGGAAGGAAGTGTCGGAAGGAAGTGTCGGAAGGAAGTGTCGGAAGGAAGGAAGGAAGGAAGGAAGGAAGGAAGAAGGAAGGAAGGAAGGAAGGAAGGAAGGAAGGAAGGAAGGAAGGAAGGAAGGAAGGAAGGAAAGAAGGAAGGAAGGAAGGAAGGAAGGAAATGTCGGAAGGAAGGAAAAAGTGTCGGAAGGAAGGAAGTGTCCGGAAGGAAAGTGTCGGAGGAAGTTGTCGGAAGGAAGTGTCGAAGGAAGTGTCGGAAGGAAGGAAGGAAGGAAGGAAGGAAGAAGGAAGGAAGGAAGGAAGGAAGGAAGGAAGGGGAAGGAAGGAAGGAAGGAAGGAAGGAAGGAAGGAAGTGTGGGAAGGAAGTGTCGGAAGGAAAGAAGGAAGGAAGTGTCGGAAGGAAGGACGGAAGGAAGTGTCGGAAGGGAGGAAGTGTCGGAAGAAGTGTCGGAAGGAAGTGGCGGAAGGAAGTGGCGAAGGAAGTGGCGGAAGGAAGGAAGGAGAAGAAGGAAGGAAGTAAGGAAGGAAGGAAGGAAGGAAGGAAGGAAGGAAGTGAAGGAAGGAAGGAAGGAAGGAAGGAAGGAAGGAAGGAAGGAAGGAAGGAAGGAAATGGCGGAAGGAAGGAAGGAAGGAAGGAAGGAAGGAAGGAAGGAAGGAAGGAAGGAAGGAAGGAAGGAAGGAAGGAAGGAAATGGCGGAAGGAAGGAAGGAAGGAGGAAGGAAGGAAGGAAGGAAGAAGGAAGGAAGGAAGGGAAGGAAGGAAGGAAGGAAGGAAGGAAGGAAGAAGGAAGGAAGGAAGGAAGGAAGGAAGGAAGGAAGGAAGGAAGTGTCGGAAGGAAGGAAGGAAGGAAGTGTCGGAAGGAATGGAAGGAAGGAAGGAAGGAAGGAAGGAAGGAAGGAAGGAAGGAAGGAAGGAAGGAAGGAAGGAAGGAAGGAAGGAAGGAAGGAAGGAAGGAAAGAAGGAAGGAAGGAAGGAAATGTCGGAAGGAAGGAAAAAAGTGTCGGAAGGAAGGAAGTGTCGGAAGGAAGTGTCGGAAGGAAGTGTCGGAAGGAAGTGTCGGAAGGAAGTGTCGGAAGGAAGTGTCGGAAGGGAAGGAAGGAAGGAAGGAAGGAAGGAAGGAAGGAAGGAAGGAAGGAAGGAAGGAAGGAAGGAAGGAAAGGAAGGAAGGAAGGAAGGAAGGAGGAAGGAAGTGTCGGAAGGAAGGAAGGAAGGAAGTGTCGGAAGGAAGGAAGTGTCGGAAGGAAGTGTCGGAAGGAAGGAAGGAAGTGTCGGAAGGAAGTGTCGGAAGGAAGTGTCGGAAGGAAGTGTCGGAAGGAAGTGTCGGAAGGAAATGTCGGAAGGAAGGAAGGAAGTGTTGGAAGGAAGGAAGTGTCGGAAGGAAGGAAGGAAGTGTCGGAAGGAAGTGTCGGAAGGAAGTGTCGGAAGGAAGTGTCGGAAGGAAGTGTCGGAAGGAAGTGTCGGAAGGAAGTGTCGGAAGGAAGGAAGGAAGGAAGGAAGGAAGGAAGGAAGGAAGGAAGGAAGGAAGGAAGGAAGGAAGTGTCGGAAGCAAGTGTCGGAAGGTAGTGTCGGAAGGAAGTGTCGGAAGGAAGTGTCGGTATGAAGGAAGGAATGAAGGAAGTGTCGGAAGGAAGGAAGGAAGGAAGAGTCGAAGGAAGGAAGTGTCGGAAGGAAGTGTCGGAAGGAAGTGTCGGAAGGAAGTGTCGGAAGGAAGTGTCGGAAGGAAGTGTCGGAAGGAAGGAAGGAAGGAAGGAAGGAAGGAAGGAAGGAGGAAGGAAGGAAGGAAGGAAGGAAGGAAGGAAGGAAGGAAGGAAGA